>OU015500.1:24925822-24948322 GCA_907164885.2 Dolomedes plantarius | reverse complement strand
TACTGGCGCTGCTATCGACTACATAGTCGTGAATTTGTAATGTGATGTTTTAATTGTCCTTTATGCAAATTCTCGGGTGAGCCGACAACAACAGCGCCATATCGTCCCCTATCGGCGATTTTTCGAACTAATTTTTTTAAAGTCTTTATGTCCCACATCGTCCTTAGCCCCTCTATCAATTTTGGTGGAATTCCGGCTGATAGATCACGCTACAGATGGCTCTCAGTAGTGTCAGTTTAAAAAAGAAATCCCCCTGTATATATATATATATATATATATATATATATATATATGTATGTATGTATATGTCTATATATATGTATATATATATATGTGTGTGTGTGTATATGTATATATATATATATATATATATATATATATATACATACCAGATGGTCATAGTTAAACTTGGCATATTCAGAGCTATCTGTAGCTATAACTAAAAGACGGATTGAGCTGAAATTTTTCAGATAGACAATTGAAAGTATGCGCTGAAAGATTAAAAAAAAGTTTAAAAAATGTCCACTAGGGACCGCATTACAGCCTAAATTCTTGAAAAGTCATGCAATAAATAACTGTGCTTAATAAAAAAAGTCATTTAAAACCTTTATTTTTACATTCTCAAGCATTATGATGTTTAAAACTGTTATTTTCACATTTTGAAGCATTATGACGGTACAAAAGTTGATAAATGTGGCACTGCAAGTGAAGAAGAAAACAATCTGATTTTCATAAGCGTACCAATTCAAGGTGAATTATGGGTATAAAATGGATGAGATCGAGTGAGCATCATTCTTACAGTTATGATGGCAATTAAATTACAAGAACGTGCCTTAATCTTAAAACTTTTTTTGAAAACCAGGGAAATGCTGTTGCCGCTCTTCACGAATTTCGACGTCAAAAGAAATTGCGTCGGGGTCCAATGTCTCCACAAGGTGTGAGAGACATGATATCTCCATTTTAAAACACTGGGTGTTTAAGCGTTCAACGTGGCAGAGGGCGAAAGCCTATCAGCGAAGAAGTCGTTTGAAGTAGCAACGGCCGTTGTCGAACAGTCACTGACAAATGATCATAGAGTCAGTAATGCACGTGCTGTATCACGACAATTAGACGTACCGTATAACACAGTGCAGAAGGTCCTGAGAAAAATAGTGATTTTTTTTCCGTATAAGATCAGCCACAACCAGCAACTGCTTCTTACCGACAATGACCGTCTCCTATCTTTTGCCCTGACTTTTCTTGCCTGAATAGAAGTCGATGACTCCTGGCCGTGGAACATTCTCTGGACTGACGAGGCTCATTTTTAACTGAACGGAACAGTGAACACCCAGAATTGTCGAATTTGGGACTTGGAAAAACCGCGTGCCTTCTACACAATTCCCCAACACTCGCCTAAAGGTACCGTCTGGTGTGGATTCACTTCCCAATTTATCCTTGGACCATTCTTTTTCGAAGAACTTTAAGATAATGGCCCTGTTACATGTTCTGTAACAGCCCTCGGATATCGTGACATTCTCAGCAGTTTCATTTTACCTCAACTCCAGTAGAGACAATGCCTTGAGTCTATTACTTGGGGCCTCTCCACATAATGGACTCTGTGTGCGGAGGTTTTTGCGACAACATTTTATGGATGACAGGGTGATTAGCCGATCGTTTCCTACTCCTTGACCGGCCCGTTCTCCCGATCTCACTCCTTGTGATTTTTGTTATGGGGCCATTTAAAGAACGTTGTTTATAGGGGGAATGGGACAACTTTGGCTGACCTGAAGGACCGCATAACACTGTGTGTTCGACAGATTACTGGCGACCAGCTGCGGTCCGCTGTTGAACACGCTATTCATCGCTTGTACATTTTACATACTGATGAGGGAGCCCACATTGAACAATTTTCTTTACATCGCTAGACAGTGTGTAATAAATAAATTATGCTTGAATTGGAATTTGTAGCTTGTTTAAATTATTTCCATGTAATGCGCCCCATGGCGACATTTTTAAAATTAATATTATTATTTTTTATTGCGGAATCTTTCAGAGCATTGTTTGAATTATCTATCTGCAAAATTTCAGCTCAATCCGCCTTTTAGTTACAGCTACAGAGGGCTGAATAGGTGAAGTTTAATTATGATCACCTGGTATATATATTGTAGCGAACTGAGGTTCGTAGTGTCAACCAGAAGATGATTTAAACACACCAGGTATACATCACTCATTACATAAACAAAACAAATGCAATTTATTAATCAAATTGATGATGATGAGATATGTACACTGCACAGATGTAAGATGAACTTCGTAACGTAGGTAATCACACTCGATTTTATCGGCGTGGGGCGGAGTAAGAACACAGAAGTCCGCTAGGCTAGCAGAACTGGCTCTGCTTCAATGATGAAGAAACGGCACTTCTCCTGACGGGAAAGGGCTCCCCAATAATATCAACGGCGGTGATCACTGCACGCACCCGGTAGCGATGAAATTATTAAATTAAGGAGAAAGGACTCCTCACTGGAAAATAAGGTAGCAAAGGCTCCTTCCACGAAGACTGGTCTCCGACAAATTAGTGGAGTATGTTTACTCCTGCAGGAACTAGATCGTCGCTGCAAAACAGTCACAAGGGACTCTGAACCGATAAGGGCGGCAAACCCGGCTGCTCTTAGAACTGGATCCGCTACGTGTCAGGAACTAAAAAGACGCAAGCCTCGACTGAGGGGTCCATTCTCTTTTTATAGAAGACCTCCACCGGATATTGCATCACTCTCCAGAAAGTCGAACGATCTAGAACAAGTGAGCAACGGAAATGGGTTTCCTGGGGCGATAATGAAATATTTTCCCCGGGTCTAAAGCGGCCGCCTTTTTAGTTTGTCCTCCAAGCCACTTCAAAGAGTCTCAAAAGGGCCGCTTCGGTAAAATGCGAAAGGCACGAGTCCTTTTGTTTAGGCACGCGACGCCTCCAGGATGCTGCTTAACAATTGATAGTTCATGAATGAAAGCACCTGGGGGGTCTCCTGTCATTTATAATAAATACCAGCGGCGTCACCCGGTGGCGATGACTAAATCAAGAAAAATGACCACGTCCCCTAAGGTCCTGTGGAACAAGTCTATCGGATGAACAAAAGGAAAATTGCTGTCAGCATATTGCCACCCAAGCCGTCGGAAATCTTTTGAAGTGTCTCAGGCCGAGATAGAAGAATTTCTTTTGTTAACGGAGAGGTTGAAATGCAATACTCTACAATATATATGTGTATGTGTGTATATATATATATATATATATATATATATATATATATATATATATATATATATATATATATATATATATAAATAAACAACTTGTATATATTTTAACGCCCTCATTTTGTTTTACATTAAAAAGAAAAGAGATTTATGTAGTTTTGAAAAAATTATGGTACTATTAGTTTAAATATCCAAATGTGAAATGTCCTTAGTTTTTGAAAAATTCGGGAGTCGGAGAATGAAATAAAAAAAGTTGTATCAAGCGTAAAAGATTATATCTCCGTCGCGAAGTCTCACTTAGGAATAATTAGCTTAGAGGAATAATTAACTTTTAACTTTCACTCTTGTAACATAAATTGCATAACGTTCGATCAGAAAAATTAAATGCCTTTAACGGAACGGTGCTTATAAAGGATTGTCACGAACATTTTTTCCTGTATAATTAAATAATCCTTCAACTATAGCTATTTTCCCTAAGTGTATATATATATATATATATATATATATATATATATATATATATATATATATATATATATATATATATATATATATATATATATATATATATATATATATATATAAATATATACATATATATATATATATATATATATATATATATATATATATATATATATATATATATATATATATATAATTTTGCGGGCATCAGACGGAGGGTGCTGATTCCAAATGCCGACGCGCGCCATCAAGAGCGTTCGCGTCTTGGCTGGAAAAGGGCACGTTAAATTTCTAATCACCATCCCTGTTGTCAGAAAAATGGGGAAACTACGAGCCCTGCAGATGTCTCCCGTACTCGGTCAAATTTGAGGTGTCACCAGGAGCTACTGTAGACTGACATGTATAGTGCTCCCAGATAAGTAGTCCACAATTTTCGCGGTATATTGTGTGAATGTCTCAGGACAAGTGTCCTCACAATAGAAAAACAATATGTATATATATACATATATCGGGTGTCCCAAAAATGACCGACGATTTGAAAAATCAATTAAAGAGAAGCGGAAGGTGATAGAAATGTACGGTTTTCTGCATTCTGCTTAGGTAACCAGGGAATTTATTCTCACCAATTTTCAAAATTAGTTACAAAGTTCGTCAACAGATGGCGTTGCTGACTGGGAAATCTATAAAGCAATGTTTTCAAAATAACCACCGTTTGCAGCAACAACGTGGCGCAGTCTGAGGTCAAAATTCTCAGACGCCCGTGCAATCATTTCAGTTTGAATGTTCTGACAAACAGCAGAGATGTATTGTACCAGTTCATCTACAGTTTGTGGATTGTGACGATACACCTGGTCTTTGAAGTACCCCCAAAAGAAAAAAATCGAATGGCGTCAAATCTGGCGAATAGGGAGTCCAATCCATGCCACTTTGCATATGCTTCTTGCTTTGAAAATACTGTTTTATAGTTTTTCCCAGTCAGCAGCGCCATCTGTTGACGAACTTTGCAACTAATTTTGAAAATTGGTGAGAATAAATTCCCTGGCTACCTAAGCAGAATGCAGCAAACCGTACATTTTTATCACCATCCGTTTATCTGTAATTGATTTTTCAAATCGTCGGTCATTTTTGGGACACCCGGTATATATTATATATATATATATATATATATGAGATGAGACGAATGGTCATCTCCTGAAATAAGCACACACATCGTGGCCGAAAACAATACGATTCGAATTCAACGAACAATACAGTTTATTTCAGCAAAACATTCTTACAAAGCGGCGTCCAGCTCTTTTTTGACGAGCGTACAAGTAGCTGTCAACGGGTTGCCGGAAACTGGCGAGGTAGGTTAGTATTGGAAAGGGGTAAAGGACGGAAAGGTTACCATATAGAGAGAGAACTCGTATTACAGGCGATTAATGATTAGAGGTGGTTAAAATTTATTACATATATATATATATGTATATATATATATATATATATATATATGTATATATATATATATATATATATATATATATATATATATGTATGTATATATATATATATATATATATATATATATATATATACACTCATGGACAAAAAAATTAGCGCACCAAGAAATAATTGCGGGATCGTAACGAAACTTGCAATGAAGGTACATGTCGGGAAGATATGCAAATGATTAGAAATGCAGCGTGATTGCGCATTACGTATAGCCGGTAGAGGGCGTTGAATATCGTACTCTGTGGAGTATAAAACAGGTAACCAAAGATTGTTTGAGTGTGCTGAATCATTTTCAAAGGAAGAGCTGAGATAGACATGCCATTACGCCGTGTTCGAAGACAATATAAGCAGTTGTCGCAGTTTGAGAGGGGGAGAATCGTCGGGATGATGGAAGCTGGGTGGTCATCTAGGCGAGTAGCTCGTCAATTCGGCCGCTCTGATTGTGTTGTGAGGAGGTGTTGGGACCAGTGGACCCGAGAGATGTCATGTACACGAAGACCAGGCTCAGGACGCCCTCGACAGACCAGTCGTCGAGAAGATCGCCACATCGTAAGAAATGCACGCGTACAGCCAACTGCTTCATCGGCCGCCATCCAGGCACAGGTAGCACCTTCACTAGGGGCCTCTGTGTTTTCTCGAACCATACGAAGGCGCCTGGCTGAAGGACAGTTGGTATCGCGGCGCCCATTACGTGTGCTGCCCTTGACGCCCACCCATCGACGCCTCCGTTTGGAGTTTTGCCGCGCACGAGGAAACTGGACTGCAGCGGAATGGAACCAGGTTGTCTTTAGCGACGAATCCAGATTCAATCTCGGCAGTGATGACAATCGTGTGCATGTGTGGAGAGCCCTTGGTGAACGCTTCAATCCTGCCTTTGCTGTACAGCGACACATCGCTCCCACACCTGGTGTGATGGTATGGGGTGTCATTGCCTACAATACACGGTCACCCCTAGTATTGTTCCGTGGCACCATGACAGCCCAGCGGTATGTTCATGAAATCCTGCAACCACATGTGTTGGCACTCATGCAACGGCTCCCAGGAGCCATTTTTCAACAAGACAATGCTCGGCCTCATACGGCAAGGGTGTCACAAGACTGTCTCCGCACTGTTACTACCCTTCCTTGGCCTGCCCGATCCCCAGATTTGTCTCCAATCGAGCATATCTGGGATCATTTGGGACGACGAGTTGGGCATCCCACGAGTTTGAACGAACTAGAGGCAAGGTTACAGCAAATATGGAACGAAATGTCTCAAGACATCATACAGAACTTGTATGACTCAATGCCCGATCGTATCGCATCGTGCATTCGCGCTATAGGGGGTCCAATGGAGTATTAACTCCTCCGTTCTTTTGCCTTTTTCTCTGAAATAAATTATCCTTTTTCTTTGATTTTCTTATCATTTACTTATATCAAAGTAGTCATTACGTATGTAAAATTTCGTTTCCTTTTGACGACTCCTTCTTGGTGCGCTAATTTTTTTGTCCATGAGTGTATTATATATATATATATATATATATATATATATATATATATATACAATGAGAGAGACAGATTTTTTAATAAATAATGTCTTGGTTTTTTGAGCATGTGTTTATTCTGATACTCTTGACGGAGATGGCTGAGATAGTGGGTGAAAATATCTGCGGTTTCTAATCCCTTTAACTTTAAACTGTAAATCCTGGTTAGTTTGACCCCCGAGTAGCAAAAGATGAACTTTGCCCTCTCGATCCACCAGCCATACCGATGCTTGAATATGAGTGCTCCTATATTATTAGGTATAGGTAAAGTTTAAGCACACACAATCAAGTACTTTTAAAAAATTCTTAAATGAAAATGAAAGGTAAAAGTATGTAAAGGCAAAGTATTGGGGAATAGAAATTAAATCAACAGTCATTCGTCAGTCGGAAGTTCCACAGCTTCGGGGGAACTACCGTCCGCTCCCAGCAAATCTTTCACTGACAATGTGTTCTATATCGATTTTGAAGGAATTGCGTATTCCGTCTTCAATTCACAGTTTAGCAGTTAATTCGATGCCCCTCCGATTCCGCTTCCATTTTTCTTTCTGGAACAAAAAAGGAAAAAAAAACACAAAGAAAATAAAGAATACACTTTTAAGCACCCCACGTCTCCCGGGGAAAATGGAACTTTGATCGCAAGTTTCCGAAAAAATTTTTTTCCCTCTTGTTCTCCTTTATCAAAAATGTGATTTAAAAAGCAGTTCCCGGCGTACAAAAAAAGAACGGCAGTGACCACTTAGCGAAAAACTATTCTCCGAGCAAAGTGGATAAATTCCTCTACACACAGAGTGATTTTTTCAACATTATCGAGAGGTCTTCAATCATTTTTTCAGCGCCTCTCTTTTTGCAGTTACACCTCGTATAGGTATATATATAAAAGAGGGATGGAAAATCCTTTTCAAATGCCTCGGCTCCTTCGGTAATCCGTATTCCCGCGATGTAAGAGGAGGGGGGGGGGGACACGTGACGTTGTTACGCAAGTGCAGAAGAGGGACACGTATGCCGAATGTGAGGGATTGAAGTCTTCCGAGGGTGGGCAGCGAATTTTTCGTGGGAACATTTGTAGGTGCGCTGGTTTCGGGATATAAGGCTACCTTTATCATCATTCTTCTCCCTAAACTCCGGTTCTTAAATTTTTATTAGTCCGACGATCGCATCAAATATTTTTGAAAAGAATTTCGCCTCCCTGAAATGGCAACACGCCGAAAGAAAATTCTGTACGGAATAATAACTAATCGTAGGACTATCTGGAACACTTTCGGCTCTGTGTTGGTTGTGAAAGACAGATAGTATCGGAACTTTTCGGAGAAACAAAATAAGACTTTCGTTTCTATGCGCAATAAAATTATGATCACTTTTGAAAAATGTACCAACAACTCATTATTTATACTTCCTGAGAGAGAAAAAATATCTTGGCGTCCAACGTCAAAGTTTTGCAATGGTTGCAACGAGGCAGTAAATTACGCTTTCTATCAATCTAAGATTTTTAAAAAAAAGTATGAACCCGGCATGCCGCTGCCAGGTTTTTTGGTTTGGTTTGGACCGCTACGGTCAATTTTTGCTACACGAGGGATAATTAGACCGGGACCTACTGCTTAAAGCCGATTCCGAACTGCTACAAACGTCCATGCCAAGAGTGAGATTCGAACCCACAGACTTTGGTACCGAATGCCAGCGCCCTAGCCATCGGCCGGCTTTTTGGTTTAGAGCGCTACGATTAACTTTTGCTACCCGAGTGCTAATTAGACCTCTCTCTATAGTTTAATACCGATTCCGAACGGCTACAAACATCCAAGCCAACAGTGGGACTCGAACCCACATAATCTAAACGGAATGCCAGTGCCCTAGTCATTGGGCCATCCCCTGGCAAAGCCGCTGCCAGGTCTCAGTATAGTTGCACTGGGATTCCACAATAAAGTTAGGCTCCACAAAGAATTTCTTCATTTCAGTGTTGTCGTAGCAATAACGGCCGTCATAACTTCAAAGAAAACAGAGTACACAATAAAAATCCTTTTATGCTTCCCTTTCAGATCTTAATCATTTTCTTTTATAACCCACCTTGGACAAAACTTCTTATCTCCTAAAAAATCTTCGCGCTTCTGCGACCGATTTACTCACTACAAATGTAAATTATAAGTTCTCCTCCCTAACATATAGAAAATTGAGTGAGTATTTAAGTAGACGTGGGGATGAATCTTTTCCCACGGTTTGGGAGAACACGAGAACAGGTCCGTTCAAAGATAGAATTTTTTAAAGAAAGACATACTGATTAATACACTATCTACCAATAGGCATTTGGACACCTGTGATAGAAAAGAAAAACAAAATTCATTAAATAGTTGGTTTGTCTACCAACATATTCAATTGTTGGTAGAGCCTCTAGGAGAGGCAATTACAGCCTCAATCCTCCGGGGCATGCTTTCCACAAGTCCTTGTATGACGACTAGTGGTATTTTCTTCCACTCGGCCTGGAGAACACATGTAAGTTCCTCCACCGATTTTGGACGGTTGTTGCACCTCTCAATTCGGCCATCCAACTCGTCCCAGAGGTTTTCAATAGGAATCAGGTCTGGGCTCCGGGAAGGCCAGTCCACTTGGTTAACCCCATTGTCACCGTACCAATTCATGGTGGAAATCGCAACATGACAGCTGACGTTGTCGTCCTGAAAGTAACTTGAGTCCAACCCACAAAACTGCCACAACGTAGGAAGCACACTATCGTCCAAAATAGTGCAACAGGCGTCGGCATTGAGCTTACCATGATCTGGGATCAAGGGTCCCAGTCAAAACCAAGAGAAACACCCCTAGACCATAATTCCACCTCTGCCGAACTTCTTCACCCACGCCGAACTGTGAGCACAATTCATTCTGGCAGAAGGCGTTCTGCAGGCAGACGCCAGATCCAGACCCTGCCATCAGAACGGTATAGGCTGAACCTTGATTCGTCGCTCCAGAGATCCCGTTTCCACTGATCTACTGTCCACTTTCGACTTTCTTTGCACCACATTAACCGTGCAGCGCGGTTGGACTTTGTGATCAAAGGCTTATGGGCGGCAACACGGCCATGAAAACCAAGCAGATGTCCTTCATTATGGATGGTATTCATCGAAAAAACACTCCCAGATGCCTGTTGAAACTCCTGGAGTATGTGGGCCATCGGTTGGATACGGTCCTCCCGAATTTCTATGGACAGCACAGTCGGTCTGTATCTCTCAGTTTCGTGGGTCTGCCGACTCGGGGCATATTCCGATAGTCACCGCTCACCTTCCACTTCTGAATCACATAGGCCACTGTCATGTTTGAGTAATTCAGCTCCCTAGATATGTCCCTTAAGGAATGGCCATTTCTGTGATACCTGATGATTACACCTTTCTCGAAATCAAATAACTCTGCATTTCGTGGCATCTTGCATACGACTAATGCCAGTGTTGTTTCCTACACGATATGTAACAGCGGAGGATGTAAAATATATCAGGACAGCAGATATCGTCATTTGCATGGGTGTCCAAATACTTATTGGTATATAGTGTAGATACAGATTAAACAAAGTGGTAAATTTTCAGTCAGGAGTGCTATATGAAATAAAGTAGGAAGTTAGTTTTGACCGTTTTTGGCTTAACACACACATTTGTATATATATATATATATATATATATATATATATATATATATATAATAAGCATACAAAGGCCATTGTGAAGAGAGTCAATGTCTTCGTAAAATTAGAAAACAATCTGACGAAAATAACTAAAAAAAAAAAAATTAGTGAAACACAACGATGAAATATGAAGGTTGTAAAAGAAAATTTAAAGTAAATTTGTTTAAAAAATACTTATTTAATTAAATTAGTGTTTTTAACTAAAATAGAGTTCTTTTTTCTCAGTTCAATATCAAAATTATAAATTCAGCCATTACAAAATGCAACAGTTGTACCTGCTTGCTAAATATTTATTACTTGGAGCTCACTTTAATTCCTATAATGCTACTTCGCAGTTTTGAACCGGTCTTCTTATTTCCTTAATTAATTTCTTTTGTTGGTTTTGAACTTACTAAGTCCAGTGAAAATCTTTTTTTCAGCTGCTTTGCTCGCTGGTTTGGAAAGAAACTGCAAAATTTCAGGTGGTCGCCTTGTTGTTGTTGTTGTTGCTTATGCCCCTTGACCGACAGTAACATCAGATCAAGTCCCGAAGGCTATGGGCGATGAAGGTGCGGCTCCTGTTTTGAATTAGTACCACAAGGGTCGGAGTCCGACTTGGCTAAATGATCGGTCCCGTAATTTTGAACCGAGTCAAGTGACGAGACCGGAACACTTGACCCCGCACCTTCAGAGGTAAATCTGAGAACTTGGAGGACATTGTAGGCACGCCCTATTTTGCTTGCCCCGGCCACCTTTAGTGTATTACGTGTTCCCCATTCTTTCCAACTAGCATCCAGAGTAAGTTTTCTCCTCATTCAAAGACTAGATTGAGAAGTTTATGGAAAGAATGTGCAAGTAAATTTTAGCAGATAGGAAACATTATTTATAAAAGCTGAAAATAAAAGCCAAACAGCTCAAAAATCTGCATAACGAAGAAAAACTGCAATATTGAATAGACGTTTCAAAGGTCAAAGCAACTGCCCCCAGAGCCGTAAAACTAATCTCCCGATGCACCAGCAAGGGTGATAATAAGGCACGCAGTGAAAACGTTTCTACTCCCATAAAGAAATACTGAATTAGGAAAGAATTTGCAGAACGAATATAGAAAAAGTTCATTTTCTAATCCGAACCGTTTTGAAATTTAATTTCTCTCTCGAAATGCTGACAATTTGTCCTCCAAGTTCGATTTCTGAATAGCATTATTTTAAAATTTCTTCATATATTGCTGACATTTGGTGTTAATGATCTCAAATCCCTTCCATATATTACCTCAAATTAGGAGACTATTATGTATTAATTTTTTATTGTTTTTTATTCATTTATTATAAATCATCGATACGTTTCGATTCTCTCTCTAGGCATCTAGCTTTTTCTTTACTCCATGTTTCTACTTCCTGCTTTTTTCCTTCTGGGTTTGGCAATTCCCATCCTTGACACTTTTTCAGTGAACGAAAGGCACCGTTTTCGCTGGGTGCCTTGTAGTTCTCAAAGCTTGCCCGTTGTTCGATTCCTTATACAGCTACAAAAGGGAAGGATGTTTTGTTGATAAAATCTCAAACAGATTTACTCTAAATCCCGGTGGTATTTTTGAGTTTTTCCTTCCGTTTTCAATAGTAGACTTATAGGTGAAGCAAAAAGGGTGACCAGACTCTAAATAAAACAGTCATCTCTTATCCTGGTTAATATTTATTCACTATAAAAACGTCCATTAAACGAATGCCATGATCGGTGGTTCTAACAAAGAGAGAGCTGAACACTGGTAGAAAGTTACAAGCATGTTGAATATGCATCAACACATGAACAACTAACGCCCTCTACACATGAAAAATACAACTAATTTCCGTCACAGTAGGCAAATAGACAATTCTTTCAAGGAAGTATGCAGCGTTAACTAATTACTTGACTTCGGTTTTTATATCAATATTATATATACGTATATTTATATACACACTCTATAACAAAAAAATCGGCGCACCAAGAAGGATTTGTTCAATTGCAACAAAAGTTGGTGGATGGGAAGAACTTGCACAGAAAAAAAAAGATTAAAATTTCAGAAAAATTGAATGATTTATTCCAGAATTTGATCGTTACAAAGTGAGGAATTCAATACGGCGTTACTCCACCTCTGGTTTGGATGCAAGCTGTTACCCGGCGTGGCATAGACTCATGAAGTACCTGAATGATATCCTGCAGGATTTCTTGCCAAATTGTCACCAACTGTCGGGTTAAATCTGAAATATTCCGGGATAGTTGCAATCGCATTCCCACCACTCCCCAAACGTGATTTATGGGAGAGAGATCAGGCGACCTAGGTGGCCAAGGAAGTGTGCAGCAAGCTTGAAGGCGATTCACAGCAACACGTGCGTATGCGGCTGGGCATTAACTTGTTGAAAAGTAAGTACGGGGTGGCGCAAGAGGAACCGCAACAAAACGGGTCGTAGAATGTCATTTACGTACTGTTTGTTGTGCTGTAAGTGTGTCACTAATGACTACTAAAGTTGTCTGACTATCAAAGGAAATGACACCCAAGACCATGACGTCCTATTGTGGGCCTGTGTGGCGTGCCGTAGTAAGGGCAGGATCCCCACGTTGCTCTTGACGTCTCCAGACACGTCTTCGGTGGTCGTCAGGGAGTAGTTGGAAACGGGAGTAGTCACAAAAGACTATATTGTCCCCAGTCAGCCCAGTTCCAAGTTGATCGAGTAAGGCACCACTGTAATCGGACTTGACGGTGTACTGGCGTCTGAAGCATGCTCATAATGAGCCCGAATCCTTTGGCGAGGCGTTGTTACAGTCAACGTAAGATATCTCCAGTCGAAATACAACAGATATTTTCAACACCAGATCGATACTACCTCCTTGCACCTCCTGCATGCGCTGGAGCTTCCGCCATTCATTCGTTGGATATCAAATTTTAATCATTTGCATATTCTGTCGAAATACTTTTTCATACGAAATTTCGTTACAATTGGCAACTCCTTCTTGGTGCTTCGATTTTTTTGTTGTACAGTATATATATATATATATATA
Organism: Dolomedes plantarius; assembly: GCA_907164885.2. Lineage (NCBI taxonomy): Eukaryota > Metazoa > Arthropoda > Arachnida > Araneae > Dolomedidae > Dolomedes > Dolomedes plantarius. The sequence continues at coordinate 24,934,946 of OU015500.1, read as the reverse complement.
TATATATATATATATATATATATATATATATATATATATATATATATACCGGGTGATCCAAAAGTCAGGACGAACTTTAAAAATGAATAATTCGAAAACGAATAAAGAAAAAAAGATGCGGTTTGCACCAAACGGATGGAAAAGAAGCCGGGTTTTGTGTGTCAATGAAAAGTTCTGTTGGCGACCAACAGATGGCGCTGTCGGATTTCTGATATAGGATTATGCAAAGCAACAAATGATATAAAAAGGAGCAACTGCAGCAGGTAATGGTAGTCGAAGCTTAAATGCATCGAAATGCTGTTCATAGTTGAGAAAGCCCTCTTAGTTAAACTGTATTATAAGAATTCGGAAAGTGCCACTGCGGCATTGCGAGCATATAGCTACATGAAGGGTATGCGAGATTGCAAAGGACCAATAACGTCTTCTACATTGAACAAAATGATGAACAAATTTGAAGCTACAAGTTCTTTGGCGTCACATCCAAGAAGTGGACGCCCCTGAGCAGGCGCTGCTGTTGCCACGACAGTGGAGCAGACGGTGCAATCCATGTCGGCGGTTTCTGCACATGGGGAGTGCAGTGCTCGAGAAGTTTCGAGGCAGACAGGAGTGTCGTACGGAAGTGTCTGGAGAGCACTGCGAATAACCCTGAAACGATATCCTTACAAGTTGCAACATAACCAAGAACTGAAACCTCTTGACTTCGACTCTCGCCAAGATTTTCCGAATTTGGTATTCAATAAGATGGAAGAGCAGCACGACTGGCTTCACACTGTGCTTTGGACGGATGAAACGCATTTCATACTCTCTGGCGCTGTTAACACCCACAATTGTCGAGTGTGGACCACAGAAAATCCACATGCATTTGCTGAGGTACCCTTGCAACAGCCTAAAGTGACAGTCTGGTGTGGCTTCACTGCTGATTTCATAAATGGTCCATTTTTTTTTTCGAGGAAGTCACAAAGACGGGTTTCAAAACAATTTCTGTAACTGGTCAGCGATATGCAGCACTGTTACAGAACAACATTATTCCTCAGCTGCAAGAGCAACAGGCACTCCAAACAGTCACCTTTATGCAAGGTCGAGCACCACCTCATATTGCTCTGCCTGTGCAACGCTTGCTACGCTCAACATTTGGGGAGGATCGCATTATCAGTCGATACTTTAATCACGCATGGCCTCCAAGATCTCCCGATCTGACACCCTGTGACTTTTGGCTGTGTGGATTCTTGAAGTCAAAAGTGTACCGCGACCAACCGGCATCACTAGCAGCACTGAAAGATGCCATCCGCCAAAATGTGTCTGCCATAACGCAAGAAATGCTACTCAATGCTGTGAACGGTGTGGTGACTCGTCTCACAGCGGTGCTTCTGAATGATGGACAGCACATTGAACATTTACTGTAATTAACTGTAATTAAGCTGACTTGTAACTTGTAAACATTTTTTCATTTGTAAATCATCTTTTGGTGAAATAAAAAACTATAGCGCCATCTGTTTGTCGCCAACAGAACTATTTTTTTTCGTTGCCACACAAAACCCGGCTTCTTTTCCATCCGTTTGGTGCAAACCGCATCTTTTTTTCTTTATTCGTTTTCGAATTATTCATTTTTAAAGTTCGTCCTGACTTTTGGATCACCCGGTATATACAGATGGTTATCAAAATAATGGAAACACTTAGGGAAAACACGAAATTCCTCATTAATATGGCATAGGACCATCTATGGCATTTAATACCACCTGGATTCACTAACGAAGTGAATTATACAAGTCATGAATAGTGGTTAAGGGAATATAATACCATTCTTTATGGATACTTCGTCAATGTTTCTGTAGAGATGCTATTGCTGGATATTGATTAGTGACTCTGTTCCCTAAAACAGACCACAGCAGTTCGATGATATTGAGGTTTAGAGACTGTGGGGGGCAGATAAGGTATTTGACTTGGTCTGTATGTTCCTCAAAACCCGACCTGACACGTCTAGCTGTATGGATCGGAGCATTATCATCATGGAGAACGCCATCTCCTGCAGGAAACAATTTTTGCACCATAGGATGGATCTGGTGGGCTAAATGTTCGACATAGTCCTTCCCAGTCAATCTCTCTTTCGGGGTTACAATAGATCCCTTTTGAAAACCATGAGATGGCCGCCGAAACCCTAAGAAATTTTCTCTCCATGTTTGACAGCTGGCATGAGAAAGCATGATAATACGCTTGTGTAGGTGTTTTCAGACATACGCACGTCCTGTTGCAGGGGACAAAATGAACAATGATTCGCCTATCCAAATGTCATATTTCAACGTATCACTCGACCAGGATTTGTGCTCGTGGCACCACTGTAGAGGACGGTTTGTTTTCACATCTGTTACAAGTGGCTTGGTAATTACTACTCTGCCGTAAATGTACTGTTTTTGAATTTTTCTCTTACCTGTAATGACTGGTACTGGAGCCTGCAGATTCAGATGGAGCTCTACGGTCACTTTTGGCTTCAAGACCCATCAGTCTCTTTCACTTAGCTTTCCCTTTCGTCCACTATTCTGTTTCACAGAGGATGTCTTTCCGTGAACTCTGTATGCCCTCATGACTTCCGATATCATAGCTCGGTAAACACCCAAACCCATTGGAGCTGTTGTAACAGATACTCGAATTAAATGCACTTCAACAATTTGCCCTTCTGCGCGGTCTACAAGGTTTGACATCTTTCGCTATCCCCCAAAGAGCCTGATGCCCATAGTTTCATTACTGCTACTTTAAAGTAGAATAATATACACACTATATTCTATAAAAAAATATTGGTCCCTAAACATATTTTTTAAGGAATACGAAGCGCTTCCATAAACACCACTAATATTGATGTGTTTCCATTATTTTGATAACCAACTGTGTATATATATATATATATATATATATATATATATATATATATATATATATATATAGAGAGAGAGAGAGAGAGAGATTGATACAAATTAAAGTGCCAGAAAAACTGGGATGCCTGCCTTATATTTGTTAATTCCACTTCTGAATCATAGAGCCACAGAAACGTGACGATGCATGGACTCCATGAGCTTTCAGAAAAAGCCTATAGACAAAGAACACCACACCTCCTTAAGAGCGATCCCCAATTATATACCTAGAAGTGCATTTCTCATTTGAGCGGAACATTGAATGGCATTCAGTATATGTTCACTAACGTTACGATCTGGTGAACAAGGGGGCCAATTCAAGTTCCAAAACCCGGAGTAGTGTTCCTCAAATCATAATTTGGTGGCTGTGGATGTGTGTGGTGGCGCATTCTCTTGTTGGAGGGAGCTCAAACCCATGAGCGGGAATGCATGACATGAATGATTAACACATTTGAAAAGTTGTTAACATAGAGTTCCCCGATCAAGGACGCTGTAGACGCATGAGGAGTCCTAATTCATGCCAGCTCAACACACTCCATACCATTACAGATGAGCCACCAACCTGCACAGTCCCTTGTTAATATACTGACTGGATTCATTAATTTATGACGTTCTCTTCAGATGTGGGCCAATTCATCTGCTCGAAACAACTGGAAACGAGACTCGTCAGATCCGACTACTAGTTTCCAGTTTCCAAGTATCCAGGGGCGGTGTTCTCGGCCCCGAACGCGGCGCAGCACTCTGTGTCATAAGAAAAGCAAAGACTTGGGTTGAATATCCGCTATTAAAGCCCCATGGAATGAAAGTTGTACAGTCCTCACTCTGATGTTTGTTGAGATCCCAGAAATGAATTGCGATGTTATTTGCAGCGATGTTACACGCCTTTAGCTTGAAATAATTCTCGATAAACGACGCTGGTGGACTTTGGATGTCACGATGATCCAGAGTCCTTGGACGGCCACACTGTTGGCGCAGATTCGATGTTTTACAGGAATTCTTCTATTCCAGGAACACTCTTAAAAGGGCTGAACTTGAAAATCTAAACTTTGGTAGTAGCTTCGAAAGTCCATGACCCACCCACGAGCACCATCTATTATTATACATTCTTGAAATTCGTTTAATTCACGAACACCTGCCCTGCGTACGGCGCAATTAGCTATTTAAACTTCTACAGATGTCTGTCGCAATATATACAGTACACTGCTTGCGGGCGATATCATTTACGTGAAAGTGCGTGTTGCTGCGAATTCCGAATGCTGTCGTCTGTCCCAATTATTCTGGCACTTCAGCGTACACACACACATGCATATAGACATTGGCACTTCTCTATGCTGGCCAGTAATGATTCCGCAAAAAAGTGGCCGTTTTGAGAGGGGGCTGTCGTAAAGAGGTTTCTTCTATAACATTGGCTCTATGGAGTCCTGAATAGGTTCTGAATAAAATATAGCCGTTTAGAGGGATGGCCGTCGAAAAGGGGGGGGGGGGGGTAACTATAAAATTTTCTCTGTGTGTGTGCATGTGTGCGCATATACGTATATATATATATGTATGTGTGTGTGTGTGTGTGTATATATAGTCGAACCCCTTTATAACGAACTTCAAGGTACCAAAGGTTTTGTTCGCTATATCCGAAACGTTAAGAAAAATACAGTTCACAAATTGTATAACTCATTAGTTGCAATGTGTATTCAATAATAATGCATTAAAAAATGATAAAATCTATTAAAAATGATCATTAATGAATTATATCGACTAAAATCGATTACATTAAACTGGCACAACACTAATAAAATCACTTACAATAGGAAAATGGTGGGACCAAAATTTTCGTTCGTTATATTCATGAGTTCGTTGTATACCGGGTTCGCTATAACGGGGTTCTACTATATACATATATATCAGGGGTTTCCAACTTACAAGTGTCCAAGGGCCGCAATCGAAAACACCTGTCTAGTGGCGGGCCGCAATTTAACCAGGACCATACCCAGGACTTTTTTTCTTGACGGAGGGGGATTTGGAGGATTTGTGTATAGTATGTACTATGAAATTTTTAATAATTCGAGGATGAACCTCCAACAACGACCTTGATTATAACTGGCCAACTTTCGTTAAATTACACAGACACACACAAAAAAAGTCAAATAAGAAGTGGGGGGGGGTGAGGGGTGTATGAAATAGAACATGAGTGGACACCCTACTTTTCATGGAATTCGAGGAAAAATCAATCTTTTTTGTAAATGAACAGCATTTGAAAACAATAAAGATTTTTACAAAAACATTTTTCGTTAACTAAGAATATCTAAATTGATGCTGCAAATTATTTTTCTAGAAGTCTTCCCGGGCCGCAAAAAAAGGCTCCCCGGGCCGCCAGTTGGAAACCCCTGATATATATATATATATATATATATATATATATATATATATATATATGTATATATATATATATATATATATATATACACACATATATATATATATATATATATACATATATATATATATATATATATATGTGTGTGGTGTGTGTGTGTATAATGCTATCCTGCAGACATAAGATAAAATGCCATATATCCTATACTCCAAAAACTTTTTTTATGTACCCATATGCAAAGTAAATACAGGATGATTCAGGATACTTTGAACTCCCATCTCCTCACTATATTAAAGTAATAAATCGAGCCGAAGTAAATTTAAAAGTTTTATTATTAATTCTTCTTTAATAACGTATATTCAACTCAACGATAAAATCTAATTCCAGTCATGTGTTTCTCTTTTACAAATAGCGTTTCTCTGCTACACCACCGTCAGCTTCGCATTGTGTCCGATTGCCGATAACCTTGAAAAAAAACATAAATAATAACAAATTCATTAATGTCAGATAAAAGTAAAGAAAGAAGAAAAAAAGTGAGTGCGAAAGATAGAGCGAGAGAAAGGAGCTGGCGGAAACGAGGGAGGGCGAAAGGAAACAAGAGCGATTCATGAAAATGAAATAAAGAGAGTTAAAAAAGAAAAAAGAAAAGTGAAAAATATAAAGAAGGAAAAAAAAACATAAAAAAAAGGATGTCATAGGAATTAGAAAATTGGGAAGCCGTTTTGTTTGCAACTTGCAGGGAACAAATGTCATAGCTCCAACGATTTAGAGAGATAAAAATACCCTGTCCAGATCAGATAAAAGGGTCGTGTCACGTGATGGCTGGACGCACGAATGCATAACATAACTCGCTATAAAAGAGCTGCCTTCAACAAGAATTACCAAGACTGCAGTTATCCGATAACACGATAAAAATGCCATCGGCGGAGACAAATAAGCTGAATGTGTGACAATCTTTGCTTGGTTTAATTATCCGAGTGCGAATCACATTATGAAATAGAGAGTGTGTTTAATAGGCTTATGAACGGGAAAAGTGTGTGTGTGTGTGTATGTGTGTATATTGGGGGGGGGGGGGGTGCAAGAAGCTGAGAGCGAGTTTCGAAGAGTGATGAATGGTTCTTAGTTAGATGATGAATGGTCAGAAAAGTTTCGCGCTCAACGCTCCACCGATTAGTTCTTTTTTTTTTTCTTTTTTCGTGGAGACGAAGAAAAATCCCAATTAGAAATTGCATTAAAAATTGAGGGCTGAAAGGAGGAAGGCTGGAAATAAAAACAGTTTTTTCGTTGGGTGTCTTGAAAAAGAAAGAAAGCCTGTTGATTCCATTGTGCTAGTTATGTGTATGCAAATATACATACATTGACCTGAAGAAATAGACGATTATCATGAAAGTACAGAGATGTAGGCAGCAACGTTGTATTGATATCAGGTCCTGTGTGCAGACTTAAAAGCCCGGAGAAGGTGCCTTGCATAGGGCCCATTACTATAGACCCCGGGTAAGACTTATGACCCAATAAGAATCTTTTCTCCTGGTGTCCGTATAGATCGTTTTACTCTCTACCCTCTAATTATCATAATTTTAACAAAAGAGCCCGATTTCAACTCAGAAATTAAGGTTCGAGGTTGACTCCTTGCCTTCAAATCGAGAGTCAAATGTTTAAAAAATGGGAGACAGTTTTAAATATTTTCAAATTATCAATTTCCTTTCAAGTTTCTTTGCACTCTATTTAAGGTACCTTTAACTTACCAACTCTTACATCCGAATTCTACTTTATTTAATACATTTAAAATTAAAATTATCTACCTTCTAACTTTTCATAAGTTGTGTAACGTGCTGGATATAACGTACCCTAAAACTTGATTTTTTTTTTCAAAATTGAAGAGGATTACAAAAAACTGTTTCACTAGATGTGCAATCACCTGCTATATATTTGATGGAATAGAAGCGGATTCGATTCACTTTATAAAATACTTACATTTGTTCTATTTCTTGACATTTTAGCTAAAAAAAATAAAAGGGATTGTTTTAAGACTTAGATCTTAATATATGAGTCGGGCCAATTTCACGGCGTCATTTGTAAACTTGAAAAGCGATAGACATACAGTAAAGACAGGGTTAGACAAAACAGTAGTAAAATGCAATAGAATACAGAATTTGGACAGTATTTTTCTATAGAAGTTCTCTCCAGTAAATCAGAATAGGATGTGATCCAATGTTTTCTCCTTCATAGACAATTAAGACATTCTCCAGAATCCGCGAGAGGAAAACAGCTCCAATAAGTTTGTGATACAATATCGCTTATTCTAGCCCTTGCTGTCAGAGTAGCAACTACTCTAATAACCTTTCTGAAGTAAGTTAGGTAGTTCGGTACTTGCTTAGAGAGGTAAGGGTTGCGATGTTTTCCAGTATTTTTCTAAGATGCATGCTAAATATTCTTGGCTTCAATCTTGACTTTGCTTAAACAGAAGGGGTGATCATATTGGAAGAAATCAAATACATTTTAGAGGACAATTTTGCCATCTGGTCAAAATAAGACAATTATAAGGGCCTGTTCACATAAGAGTCCGTTGCGTAGCGTTAAGGGAAAGATGACGTTAAAACGAAAATAAACCAATCATAGGCGTTAAAAATTTCATTGCTAATCGTTTGGAGGTTTGTCATTGGTTAAATATATTTCAATACTTTAACGATCCGCAACGGATTCCTATGTGAACAGGCCCTAAGACAATTCAAGGGAATGGTGGACATTTCAAAGCAATTTTTGAAGTTTTTACCTCAGAGATATGAAATTTCGCATATATATTCATTAAAGTATAACAATATTAAACCCCTAATAAAATTTTACAAATATTTAAAAAAAAAAATTAATTAAAAAATTTAAATTTAATTACTTTTTTTTTAAAAAAATCCTCCTTGCGACTCAATTTTTAACTTTATCCCTTACTTTTACATTTATGTTGCTTATAAGTACATTTTGAACAAAGTTATGTATTATTTTAAGCTTTCGTTGAATACTTAATTTTTAGGAAATATTTTTATGCTTGTACTCTAAATTTTTGGGAAATTTTTGTACTTTTCTACACTTAAGTTAAACTTTGATAACCTGAATGACCTCGAAACCTAAAATGGATACATAACGATATTTTGATGCATTACAGGAGTCTTTGCTATAAATTTCATAAAATTTCGTCAAAAATTATGACGCGAGGAGCATTTTAAAGACTTGCAAATCTGAAAATTTCTCATTTTGAGAAAAAGCCATTTAAAATATGATTTTTCACCTACCTTTAAATACATGCTTTTCTTAAACCACCAAGTTCTCATTTTGCTTTTCACTACATATTTTAAATGCATTTTATTCCAATATTTACATGATTTTAAAATATTAATACACCCCTCAAAAAAATTCCAATTTTTATTCGATTTGTGGTAATTTGAAAGTCTAGCATCCCCTTAAGAATGAATACATGCAACAGATTTGTGAATAGATAAACTACCAATTATCATGTTGAAAACCAGGTAACATATTATATATATAATAGCCGTTGTCTCTGTATAACACTTCCGGGCTGTACTCATCTTTCAATTGAAGCCCTCAGTAAACAAACAGCCGGTTAGGCTTAATTTCAATTTCCGATATGGATCAGAATTTTTTCTTACCTAAAAACTAATATCTTCTCCATCAAATCATGTTTGTTCAGCCTATTTTTCTATAAAACATTCAGAACTAAAAAAAATTGCTTTTAGCTATATATTTAACAGTTTTTAAAAATCTGTTTACTTTTGCGATGAATTCTGAAAGTAAGCAAACTTGAATGTGAATGAATCAAGTAGCTCAAGTATTCATATCG